>CM069935.1:0-7500 GCA_036172225.1 Cryptocoryne crispatula var. balansae | reverse complement strand
AGGGTTTAGGGTTTAGGGTTTAGGGTTTAGGGTTTAGGGTTTTAGGGTTTAGGGTTTAGGGTTTAGGGTTTAGGGTTTAGGGTTTAGGGTTTAGGGTTTAGGGTTTAGGGTTTAGGGTTTAGGGTTTAGGGTTTAGGGTTTAGGGTTTAGGGTTTAGGGTTTAGGGTTTAGGGTTTAGGGTTTAGGGTTTAGGGTTTAGGGTTTAGGGTTTAGGGTTTAGGGTTTAGGGTTTAGGGTTTAGGGTTTAGGGTTTAGGGTTTAGGGTTTAGGGTTTAGGGTTTAGGGTTTAGGGTTTAGGGTTTAGGGTTTAGGGTTTAGGGTTTAGGGTTTAGGGTTTAGGGTTTAGGGTTTAGGGTTTAGGGTTTAGGGTTTAGGGTTTAGGGTTTAGGGTTTAGGGTTTAGGGTTTAGGGTTTAGGGTTTAGGGTTTAGGGTTTAGGGTTTAGGGTTTAGGGTTTAGGGTTTAGGGTTTAGGGTTTAGGGTTTAGGGTTTAGGGTTTAGGGTTTAGGGTTTAGGGTTTAGGGTTTAGGGTTTAGGGTTTAGGGTTTAGGGTTTAGGGTTTAGGGTTTAGGGTTTAGGGTTTAGGGTTTAGGGTTTAGGGTTTAGGGTTTAGGGTTTAGGGTTTAGGGTTTAGGGTTTAGGGTTTAGGGTTTAGGGTTTAGGGTTTAGGGTTTAGGGTTTAGGGTTTTAGGGTTTAGGGTTTAGGGTTTAGGGTTTAGGGTTTAGGGTTTAGGGTTTAGGGTTTAGGGTTTAGGGTTTAGGGTTTAGGGTTTAGGGTTTAGGGTTTAGGGTTTAGGGTTTAGGGTTTAGGGTTTAGGGTTTAGGGTTTAGGGTTTAGGGTTTAGGGTTTTAGGGTTTAGGGTTTAGGGTTTAGGGTTTAGGGTTTAGGGTTTAGGGTTTAGGGTTTAGGGTTTAGGGTTTAGGGTTTAGGGTTTAGGGTTTAGGGTTTAGGGTTTAGGGTTTAGGGTTTAGGGTTTAGGGTTTAGGGTTTAGGGTTTAGGGTTTAGGGTTTAGGGTTTAGGGTTTAGGGTTTAGGGTTTAGGGTTTAGGGTTTAGGGTTTAGGGTTTAGGGTTTAGGGTTTAGGGTTTAGGGTTTAGGGTTTAGGGTTTAGGGTTTTAGGTTTAGGGTTTAGGGTTTAGGGTTTAGGGTTTAGGGTTTAGGGTTTAGGGTTTAGGGTTTAGGGTTTAGGGTTTAGGGTTTAGGGTTTAGGGTTTAGGGTTTAGGGTTTAGGGTTTAGGGTTTAGGGTTTAGGGTTTAGGGTTTAGGGTTTTAGGGTTTAGGGTTTAGGGTTTAGGGTTTAGGGTTTAGGGTTTAGGGTTTAGGGTTTAGGGTTTAGGGTTTAGGGTTTAGGGTTTAGGGTTTAGGGTTTAGGGTTTAGGGTTTAGGGTTTAGGGTTTTAGGGTTTAGGGTTTAGGGTTTAGGGTTTAGGGTTTAGGGTTTAGGGTTTAGGGTTTAGGGTTTAGGGTTTAGGGTTTAGGGTTTAGGGTTTAGGGTTTAGGGTTTAGGGTTTAGGGTTTAGGGTTTAGGGTTTAGGGTTTAGGGTTTAGGGTTTAGGGTTTAGGGTTTAGGGTTTAGGGTTTAGGGTTTAGGGTTTAGGGTTTAGGGTTTAGGGTTTAGGGTTTAGGGTTTTAGGGTTTAGGGTTTAGGGTTTAGGGTTTAGGGTTTAGGGTTTAGGGTTTAGGGTTTAGGGTTTAGGGTTTAGGGTTTAGGGTTTAGGGTTTAGGGTTTAGGGTTTAGGGTTTAGGGTTTAGGGTTTAGGGTTTAGGGTTTAGGGTTTAGGGTTTAGGGTTTAGGGTTTAGGGTTTAGGGTTTAGGGTTTAGGGTTTAGGGTTTAGGGTTTAGGGTTTAGGGTTTAGGGTTTAGGGTTTAGGGTTTAGGGTTTAGGGTTTAGGGTTTAGGGTTTAGGGTTTAGGGTTTAGGGTTTTAGGGTTTAGGGTTTAGGGTTTAGGGTTTAGGGTTTAGGGTTTAGGGTTTAGGGTTTTAGGGTTTAGGGTTTAGGGTTTAGGGTTTAGGGTTTAGGGTTTAGGGTTTAGGGTTTAGGGTTTAGGGTTTAGGGTTTAGGGTTTAGGGTTTAGGGTTTAGGGTTTAGGGTTTAGGGTTTAGGGTTTAGGGTTTAGGGTTTAGGGTTTAGGGTTTAGGGTTTAGGGTTTAGGGTTTAGGGTTTAGGGTTTAGGGTTTAGGGTTTAGGGTTTAGGGTTTAGGGTTTAGGGTTTAGGGTTTAGGGTTTAGGGTTTAGGGTTTAGGGTTTAGGGTTTAGGGTTTTAGGGTTTAGGGTTTAGGGTTTAGGGTTTAGGGTTTAGGGTTTAGGGTTTAGGGTTTAGGGTTTAGGGTTTAGGGTTTAGGGTTTAGGGTTTAGGGTTTAGGGTTTAGGGTTTAGGGGTTTAGGGTTTAGGGTTTAGGGTTTAGGGTTTAGGGTTTAGGGTTTAGGGTTTAGGGTTTAGGGTTTAGGGTTTAGGGTTTAGGGTTTAGGGTTTAGGGTTTAGGGTTTAGGGTTTAGGGTTTAGGGTTTAGGGTTTAGGGTTTAGGGTTTAGGGTTTAGGGTTTTAGGGTTTAGGGTTTAGGGTTTAGGGTTTAGGGTTTAGGGTTTAGGGTTTAGGGTTTAGGGTTTAGGGTTTAGGGTTTAGGGTTTAGGGTTTAGGGTTTAGGGTTTAGGGTTTAGGGTTTAGGGTTTAGGGTTTAGGGTTTAGGGTTTAGGGTTTAGGGTTTAGGGTTTAGGGTTTAGGGTTTAGGGTTTAGGGTTTAGGGTTTAGGGTTTAGGGTTTAGGGTTTAGGGTTTAGGGTTTAGGGTTTAGGGTTTAGGGTTTAGGGTTTAGGGTTTTAGGGTTTAGGGTTTAGGGTTTAGGGTTTAGGGTTTAGGGTTTAGGGTTTAGGGTTTAGGGTTTAGGGTTTAGGGTTTAGGGTTTAGGGTTTAGGGTTTAGGGTTTAGGGTTTAGGGTTTAGGGTTTAGGGTTTAGGGTTTAGGGTTTAGGGTTTAGGGTTTAGGGTTTAGGGTTTAGGGTTTAGGGTTTAGGGTTTAGGGTTTTAGGGTTTAGGGTTTAGGGTTTAGGGTTTAGGGTTTAGGGTTTAGGGTTTAGGGTTTAGGGTTTAGGGTTTAGGGTTTAGGGTTTAGGGTTTAGGGTTTAGGGTTTAGGGTTTAGGGTTTAGGGTTTAGGGTTTAGGGTTTAGGGTGTGGGGTTTAGGGTTTAGGGTTTAGGGTTTAGGGTTTAGGGTTTAGGGTTTAGGGTTTAGGGTTTAGGGTTTAGGGTTTAGGGTTTAGGGTTTAGGGTTTAGGGTTTAGGGTTTAGGGTTTTAGGGTTTAGGGTTTAGGGTTTAGGGTTTAGGGTTTAGGGTTTAGGGTTTAGGGTTTAGGGTTTAGGGTTTAGGGTTTAGGGTTTAGGGTTTAGGGTTTTAGGGTTTAGGGTTTAGGGTTTAGGGTTTAGGGTTTAGGGTTTAGGGTTTAGGGTTTAGGGTTTAGGGTTTAGGGTTTAGGGTTTAGGGTTTAGGGTTTAGGGTTTAGGGTTTAGGGTTTAGGGTTTAGGGTTTAGGGTTTAGGGTTTAGGGTTTAGGGTTTAGGGTTTAGGGTTTAGGGTTTAGGGTTTAGGGTTTAGGGTTTAGGGTTTAGGGTTTAGGGTTTAGGGTTTAGGGTTTAGGGTTTAGGGTTTAGGGTTTAGGGTTTAGGGTTTAGGGTTTAGGGTTTAGGGTTTAGGGTTTAGGGTTTAGGGTTTAGGGTTTAGGGTTTAGGGTTTAGGGTTTAGGGTTTAGGGTTTAGGGTTTAGGGTTTAGGGTTTAGGGTTTAGGGTTTAGGGTTTAGGGTTTAGGGTTTAGGGTTTTAGGGTTTAGGGTTTAGGGTTTAGGGTTTAGGGTTTAGGGTTTAGGGTTTAGGGTTTAGGGTTTAGGGTTTAGGGTTTAGGGTTTAGGGTTTAGGGTTTAGGGTTTAGGGTTTAGGGTTTAGGGTTTAGGGTTTAGGGTTTAGGGTTTAGGGTTTAGGGTTTAGGGTTTAGGGTTTAGGGTTTAGGGTTTAGGGTTTAGGGTTTAGGGTTTAGGGTTTAGGGTTTAGGGTTTAGGGTTTAGGGTTTAGGGTTTAGGGTTTAGGGTTTAGGGTTTAGGGTTTAGGGTTTAGGGTTTAGGGTTTAGGGTTTAGGGTTTAGGGTTTTAGGGTTTAGGGTTTAGGGTTTAGGGTTTAGGGTTTAGGGTTTAGGGTTTAGGGTTTAGGGTTTAGGGTTTAGGGTTTAGGGTTTAGGGTTTAGGGTTTTAGGGTTTAGGGTTTAGGGTTTAGGGTTTAGGGTTTAGGGTTTAGGGTTTAGGGTTTAGGGTTTAGGGTTTAGGGTTTAGGGTTTAGGGTTTAGGGTTTAGGGTTTAGGGTTTAGGGTTTAGGGTTTAGGGTTTAGGGTTTAGGGTTTAGGGTTTAGGGTTTAGGGTTTAGGGTTTAGGGTTTAGGGTTTTAGGGTTTAGGGTTTAGGGTTTAGGGTTTAGGGTTTAGGGTTTAGGGTTTAGGGTTTAGGGTTTAGGGTTTAGGGTTTAGGGTTTAGGGTTTAGGGTTTAGGGTTTAGGGTTTAGGGTTTAGGGTTTAGGGTTTAGGGTTTAGGGTTTAGGGTTTAGGGTTTAGGGTTAGGGTTTAGGGTTTAGGGTTTAGGGTTTAGGGTTTAGGGTTTAGGGTTTAGGGTTTAGGGTTTAGGGTTTAGGGTTTAGGGTTTAGGGTTTAGGGTTTAGGGTTTAGGGTTTAGGGTTTAGGGTTTAGGGTTTAGGGTTTAGGGTTTAGGGTTTAGGGTTTTAGGGTTTAGGGTTTAGGGTTTAGGGTTTAGGGTTTAGGGTTTAGGGTTTAGGGTTTAGGGTTTAGGGTTTAGGGTTTAGGGTTTAGGGGTTTAGGGTTTAGGGTTTAGGGTTTAGGGTTTAGGGTTTAGGGTTTAGGGTTTAGGGTTTAGGGTTTAGGGTTTAGGGTTTAGGGGTTTAGGGTTTAGGGTTTAGGGTTTAGGGTTTAGGGTTTAGGGTTTAGGGTTTAGGGTTTAGGGTTTAGGGTTTAGGGTTTAGGGTTTAGGGTTTAGGGTTTAGGGTTTAGGGTTTAGGGTTTAGGGTTTAGGGTTTAGGGTTTAGGGTTTAGGGTTTAGGGTTTAGGGTTTTAGGGTTTAGGGTTTAGGGTTTAGGGTTTAGGGTTTAGGGTTTAGGGTTTAGGGTTTAGGGTTTAGGGTTTAGGGTTTAGGGTTTAGGGTTTAGGGTTTAGGGTTTAGGGTTTAGGGTTTAGGGTTTAGGGTTTAGGGTTTAGGGTTTAGGGTTTAGGGTTTAGGGTTTAGGGTTTAGGGTTTAGGGTTTAGGGTTTAGGGTTTAGGGTTTAGGGTTTAGGGTTTAGGGTTTAGGGTTTAGGGTTTAGGGTTTAGGGTTTAGGGTTTTAGGGTTTAGGGTTTAGGGTTTAGGGTTTAGGGTTTAGGGTTTAGGGTTTAGGGTTTAGGGTTTAGGGTTTAGGGTTTAGGGTTTAGGGTTTAGGGTTTAGGGTTTAGGGTTTAGGGTTTAGGGTTTAGGGTTTAGGGTTTAGGGTTTAGGGTTTAGGGTTTAGGGTTTAGGGTTTTAGGGTTTAGGGTTTAGGGTTTAGGGTTTAGGGTTTAGGGTTTAGGGTTTAGGGTTTAGGGTTTAGGGTTTAGGGTTTAGGGTTTAGGGTTTAGGGTTTAGGGTTTAGGGTTTAGGGTTTAGGGTTTAGGGTTTAGGGTTTAGGGTTTAGGGTTTAGGGTTTAGGGTTTAGGGTTTAGGGTTTAGGGTTTAGGGTTTAGGGTTTAGGGTTTAGGGTTTAGGGTTTAGGGTTTAGGGTTTTAGGGTTTAGGGTTTTAGGGTTTAGGGTTTAGGGTTTAGGGTTTAGGGTTTAGGGTTTAGGGTTTAGGGTTTAGGGTTTAGGGTTTAGGGTTTAGGGTTTTAGGGTTTAGGGTTTAGGGTTTAGGGTTTAGGGTTTAGGGTTTAGGGTTTAGGGTTTAGGGTTTAGGGTTTAGGGTTTAGGGTTTAGGGTTTAGGGTTTAGGGTTTAGGGTTTAGGGTTTAGGGTTTAGGGTTTAGGGTTTAGGGTTTAGGGTTTAGGGTTTAGGGTTTAGGGTTTAGGGTTTAGGGTTTAGGGTTTAGGGTTTAGGGTTTAGGGTTTAGGGTTTAGGGTTTAGGGTTTAGGGTTTAGGGTTTAGGGTTTAGGGTTTAGGGTTTAGGGTTTAGGGTTTTAGGGTTTAGGGTTTAGGGTTTAGGGTTTAGGGTTTAGGGTTTAGGGTTTAGGGTTTAGGGTTTAGGGTTTAGGGTTTAGGGTTTAGGGTTTAGGGTTTAGGGTTTAGGGTTTAGGGTTTAGGGTTTAGGGTTTAGGGTTTAGGGTTTAGGGTTTAGGGTTTAGGGTTTAGGGTTTAGGGTTTAGGGTTTAGGGTTTAGGGTTTAGGGTTTAGGGTTTAGGGTTTTAGGGTTTAGGGTTTAGGGTTTAGGGTTTAGGGTTTAGGGTTTAGGGTTTAGGGTTTAGGGTTTAGGGTTTTAGGGTTTAGGGTTTAGGGTTTAGGGTTTAGGGTTTAGGGTTTAGGGTTTAGGGTTTAGGGTTTAGGGTTTAGGGTTTAGGGTTTAGGGTTTAGGGTTTAGGGTTTAGGGTTTAGGGTTTTAGGGTTTAGGGTTTAGGGTTTAGGGTTTAGGGTTTAGGGTTTAGGGTTTAGGGTTTAGGGTTTAGGGTTTAGGGTTTAGGGTTTAGGGTTTAGGGTTTAGGGTTTAGGGTTTAGGGTTTAGGGTTTAGGGTTTAGGGTTTAGGGTTTAGGGTTTAGGGTTTAGGGTTTAGGGTTTTAGGGTTTAGGGTTTAGGGTTTAGGGTTTAGGGTTTAGGGTTTAGGGGTTTAGGGTTTAGGGTTTAGGGTTTAGGGTTTAGGGTTTAGGGTTTAGGGTTTAGGGTTTAGGGTTTAGGGTTTAGGGTTTAGGGTTTAGGGTTTAGGGTTTAGGGTTTAGGGTTTAGGGTTTAGGGTTTAGGGTTTTAGGGTTTAGGGTTTAGGGTTTAGGGTTTAGGGTTTAGGGTTTAGGGTTTAGGGTTTAGGGTTTAGGGTTTAGGGTTTAGGGTTTAGGGTTTAGGGTTTAGGGTTTAGGGTTTAGGGTTTAGGGTTTTAGGGTTTAGGGTTTAGGGTTTAGGGTTTAGGGTTTAGGGTTTAGGGTTTAGGGTTTAGGGTTTAGGGTTTAGGGTTTAGGGTTTAGGGTTTAGGGTTTAGGGTTTAGGGTTTAGGGTTTAGGGTTTAGGGTTTAGGGTTTAGGGTTTAGGGTTTAGGGTTTAGGGTTTAGGGTTTAGGGTTTAGGGTTTAGGGTTTAGGGTTTAGGGTTTAGGGTTTAGGGTTTAGGGTTTAGGGTTTAGGGTTTAGGGTTTAGGGTTTAGGGTTTAGGGTTTAGGGTTTAGGGTTTAGGGTTTAGGGTTTAGGGTTTAGGGTTTAGGGTTTAGGGTTTAGGGTTTAGGGTTTAGGGTTTAGGGTTTAGGGTTTAGGGTTTAGGTTTTAGGGTTTAGGGTTTAGGGTTTAGGGTTTAGGGTTTACGGTTTAGGTTTTAGG
>CM069934.1:36323360-36335860 GCA_036172225.1 Cryptocoryne crispatula var. balansae | reverse complement strand
CCCTAAACCCTAAACCCTAAACCCTAAACCCTAAACCCTAAAACCCTAAACCCTAAAACCCTAAACCCTAAACCCTAAACCCTAAAACCCTAAACCCTAAACCCTAAACCCTAAAACCCTAAACCCTAAACCCTAAACCCTAAACCCTAAACCCTAAACCCTAAACCCTAAACCCTAAACCCTAAACCCTAAACCCTAAAACCCTAAACCCTAAACCCTAAACCCTAAACCCTAAACCCTAAAACCCTAAACCCTAAAACCCTAAACCCTAAACCCTAAACCCTAAACCCTAAACCCTAAACCCTAAACCCTAAACCCTAAACCCTAAACCCTAAAACCCTAAACCCTAAACCCTAAACCCTAAACCCTAAACCCTAAACCCTAAAACCCTAAACCCTAAACCCTAAACCCTAAACCCTAAACCCTAAACCCTAAACCCTAAACCCTAAACCCTAAACCCTAAACCCTAAACCCTAAACCCTAAACCCTAAAACCCTAAACCCTAAACCCTAAACCCTAAACCCTAAACCCTAAACCCTAAACCCTAAACCCTAAACCCTAAACCCTAAACCCTAAACCCTAAAACCCTAAACCCTAAAACCCTAAACCCTAAACCCTAAACCCTAAAACCCTAAACCCTAAACCCTAAACCCTAAACCCTAAACCCTAAACCCTAAACCCTAAACCCTAAACCCTAAACCCTAAACCCTAAACCCTAAACCCTAAACCCTAAACCCTAAACCCTAAACCCTAAACCCTAAACCCTAAAACCCTAAACCCTAAAACCCTAAACCCTAAACCCTAAACCCTAAAACCCTAAACCCTAAACCCTAAAACCCTAAACCCTAAACCCTAAACCCTAAAACCCTAAACCCTAAACCCTAAACCCTAAAACCCTAAACCCTAAAACCCTAAACCCTAAACCCTAAACCCTAAACCCCAAACCCTAAACCCTAAACCCTAAACCCTAAACCCTAAACCCTAAACCCTAAACCCTAAACCCTAAACCCTAAACCCTAAACCCTAAAACCCTAAACCCTAAACCCTAAACCCTAAACCCTAAACCCTAAACCCTAAACCCTAAACCCTAAACCCTAAACCCTAAACCCTAAACCCTAAACCCTAAACCCTAAACCCTAAACCCTAAAACCCTAAACCCTAAACCCTAAACCCTAAACCCTAAACCCTAAACCCTAAACCCTAAACCCTAAACCCTAAACCCTAAACCCTAAACCCTAAACCCTAAACCCTAAACCCTAAACCCTAAACCCTAAACCCTAAACCCTAAACCCTAAAACCCTAAAACCCTAAACCCTAAACCCTAAACCCTAAACCCTAAACCCTAAACCCTAAACCCTAAAACCCTAAACCCTAAACCCTAAACCCTAAACCCTAAACCCTAAACCCTAAACCCTAAACCCTAAACCCTAAACCCTAAACCCTAAACCCTAAACCCTAAACCCTAAACCCTAAACCCTAAACCCTAAACCCTAAAACCCTAAACCCTAAACCCTAAAACCCTAAACCCTAAACCCTAAACCCTAAACCCTAAAACCCTAAACCCTAAACCCTAAACCCTAAACCCTAAACCCTAAACCCTAAAACCCTAAACCCTAAACCCTAAACCCTAAACCCTAAACCCTAAACCCTAAACCCTAAACCCTAAACCCTAAACCCTAAACCCTAAACCCTAAACCCTAAAACCCTAAACCCTAAACCCTAAACCCTAAACCCCAAACCCTAAACCCTAAACCCTAAACCCTAAACCCTAAACCCTAAACCCTAAACCCTAAACCCTAAACCCTAAACCCTAAACCCTAAACCCTAAACCCTAAAACCCTAAACCCTAAACCCTAAACCCTAAACCCTAAACCCTAAACCCTAAAACCCTAAACCCTAAACCCTAAACCCTAAACCCTAAACCCTAAAACCCTAAACCCTAAACCCTAAAACCCTAAACCCTAAACCCTAAACCCCAAACCCTAAACCCTAAACCCTAAACCCTAAACCCTAAACCCTAAACCCTAAACCCTAAACCCTAAACCCTAAACCCTAAACCCTAAACCCTAAACCCTAAACCCTAAACCCTAAACCCTAAACCCTAAACCCTAAACCCTAAACCCTAAACCCTAAACCCTAAACCCTAAAACCCTAAACCCTAAACCCTAAACCCTAAACCCTAAACCCTAAACCCTAAAACCCTAAACCCTAAACCCTAAACCCTAAACCCTAAACCCTAAACCCTAAACCCTAAACCCTAAACCCTAAACCCTAAACCCTAAACCCTAAACCCTAAACCCTAAACCCTAAACCCTAAACCCTAAACCCTAAACCCTAAACCCTAAACCCTAAACCCTAAACCCTAAACCCTAAACCCTAAACCCTAAACCCTAAACCCTAAACCCTAAACCCTAAACCCTAAAACCCTAAACCCTAAACCCTAAACCCTAAACCCTAAACCCTAAACCCTAAACCCTAAACCCTAAACCCTAAACCCTAAACCCTAAACCCTAAACCCTAAAACCCTAAACCCTAAACCCTAAACCCTAAACCCTAAACCCTAAACCCTAAACCCTAAACCCTAAACCCTAAACCCTAAACCCTAAACCCTAAACCCTAAACCCTAAAACCCTAAACCCTAAACCCTAAACCCTAAACCCTAAACCCTAAACCCTAAACCCTAAACCCTAAACCCTAAACCCTAAACCCTAAACCCTAAAACCCTAAACCCTAAACCTAAAACCCTAAACCCCAAACCCTAAACCCTAAACCCTAAACCCTAAACCCTAAACCCTAAACCCTAAACCCTAAACCCTAAACCCTAAAACCCTAAACCCTAAACCCTAAAACCCTAAACCCTAAACCCTAAACCCTAAACCCTAAACCCTAAACCCTAAACCCTAAACCCTAAACCCTAAACCCTAAACCCTAAAACCCTAAACCCTAAACCCTAAACCCTAAACCCTAAACCCTAAACCCTAAACCCTAAACCCTAAACCCTAAACCCTAAACCCTAAACCCTAAACCCTAAAACCCTAAACCCTAAACCCTAAACCCTAAACCCTAAACCCTAAACCCTAAACCCTAAACCCTAAACCCTAAACCCTAAACCCTAAACCCTAAACCCTAAACCCTAAACCCTAAACCCTAAACCCTAAACCCTAAACCCTAAACCCTAAAACCCTAAACCCTAAACCCTAAACCCTAAACCCTAAAACCCTAAACCCTAAACCCTAAACCCTAAACCCTAAACCCTAAAACCCTAAACCCTAAACCCTAAACCCTAAACCCTAAACCCTAAACCCTAAACCCTAAACCCTAAACCCTAAACCCTAAAACCCTAAACCCTAAACCCTAAAACCCTAAACCCTAAACCCTAAACCCTAAACCCTAAACCCTAAACCCTAAAACCCTAAACCCTAAACCCTAAACCCTAAACCCTAAACCCTAAACCCTAAACCCTAAACCCTAAACCCTAAACCCTAAACCCTAAACCCTAAACCCTAAACCCTAAACCCTAAACCCTAAACCCTAAACCCTAAACCCTAAACCCTAAACCCTAAACCCTACACCCTAAACCCTAAACTCTAAACCCTAAACCCTAAACCCTAAACCCTAAACCCTAAACCCTAAACCCTAAAACCCTAAACCCTAAACCCTAAACCCTAAACCCTAAACCCTAAAACCCTAAACCCTAAACCCTAAACCCTAAACCCTAAACCCTAAACCCTAAACCCTAAACCCTAAACCCTAAACCCTAAACCCTAAAACCCTAAACCCTAAACCCTAAACCCTAAAACCCTAAACCCTAAACCCTAAACCCTAAACCCTAAAACCCTAAACCCTAAACCCTAAACCCTAAACCCTAAACCCTAAACCCTAAACCCTAAACCCTAAACCCTAAACCCTAAACCCTAAACCCTAAACCCTAAACCCTAAACCCTAAAACCCTAAACCCTAAACCCTAAACCCTAAACCCTAAAACCCTAAAACCCTAAACCCTAAACCCTAAACCCTAAACCCTAAACCCTAAACCCTAAACCCTAAACCCTAAACCCTAAACCCTAAACCCTAAACCCTAAACCCTAAACCCTAAACCCTAAACCCTAAACCCTAAACCCTAAACCCTAAAACCCTAAACCCTAAACCCTAAACCCTAAACCCTAAACCCTAAACCCTAAACCCTAAACCCTAAAACCCTAAACCCTAAACCCTAAACCCTAAACCCTAAACTCCTAAAACCCTAAACCCTAAACCCTAAACCCTAAACCCTAAACCCTAAACCCTAAACCCTAAACCCTAAACCCTAAACCCTAAACCCTAAACCCTAAACCCTAAACCCTAAACCCTAAAACCCTAAACCCTAAACCCTAAACCCTAAACCCTAAACCCTAAACCCTAAACCCTAAACCCTAAACCCTAAACCCTAAACCCTAAACCCTAAACCCTAAACCCTAAACCCTAAACCCTAAAACCCTAAAACCCTAAACCCTAAACCCTAAACCCTAAAACCCTAAACCCTAAAACCCTAAACCCTAAAACCCTAAACCCTAAACCCTAAACCCTAAACCCTAAAACCCTAAACCCTAAACCCTAAACCCTAAACCCTAAACCCTAAAACCCTAAACCCTAAACCCTAAACCCTAAACCCTAAACCCTAAACCCTAAAACCCTAAACCCTAAACCCTAAAACCCTAAACCCTAAACCCTAAACCCTAAACCCTAAACCCTAAACCCTAAACCCTAAACCCTAAAACCCTAAACCCTAAACCCTAAAACCCTAAAACCCTAAACCCTAAACCCTAAACCCTAAACCCTAAAACCCTAAACCCTAAAACCCTAAACCCTAAAACCCTAAACCCTAAACCCTAAACCCTAAACCCTAAACCCTAAACCCTAAACCCTAAACCCTAAACCCTAAACCCTAAACCCTAAACCCTAAAACCCTAAAACCCTAAACCCTAAACCCTAAACCCTAAACCCTAAAACCCTAAAACCCTAAACCCTAAACCCTAAACCCTAAACCCTAAACCCTAAACCCTAAAACCCTAAACCCTAAACCCTAAACCCTAAACCCTAAACCCTAAACCCTAAACCCTAAAACCCTAAACCCTAAACCCTAAACCCTAAACCCTAAACCCTAAACCCTAAACCCTAAACCCTAAACCCTAAACCCTAAACCCTAAACCCTAAACCCTAAACCCTAAACCCTAAACCCTAAACCCTAAACCCTAAAACCCTAAACCCTAAACCCTAAACCCTAAACCCTAAACCCTAAACCCTAAACCCTAAACCCTAAACCCTAAACCCTAAAACCCTAAACCCTAAACCCTAAAACCCTAAACCCTAAAACCCTAAACCCTAAACCCTAAACCCTAAACCCTAAACCCTAAACCCTAAACCCTAAACCCTAAACCCTAAACCCTAAACCCTAAAACCCTAAACCCTAAACCCTAAACCCTAAACCCTAAAACCCTAAACCCTAAACCCTAAACCCTAAACCCTAAACCCTAAACCCTAAACCCTAAACCCTAAACCCTAAACCCTAAACCCTAAACCCTAAACCCTAAACCCTAAACCCTAAACCCTAAACCCTAAACCCTAAACCCTAAACCCTAAACCCTAAACCCTAAACCCTAAACCCTAAACCCTAAACCCTAAACCCTAAACCCTAAACCCTAAACCCTAAAACCCTAAACCCTAAAACCCTAAACCCTAAAACCCTAAACCCTAAACCCTAAAACCCTAAACCCTAAACCCTAAACCCTAAACCCTAAACCCTAAACCCTAAACCCTAAACCCTAAACCCTAAACCCTAAAACCCTAAACCCTAAACCCTAAAACCCTAAACCCTAAAACCCTAAACCCTAAACCCTAAACCCTAAAACCCTAAACCCTAAACCCTAAACCCTAAACCCTAAACCCTAAACCCTAAACCCTAAACCCTAAACCCTAAACCCTAAACCCTAAACCCTAAACCCTAAACCCTAAACCCTAAACCCTAAACCCTAAACCCTAAAACCCTAAACCCTAAACCCTAAACCCTAAACCCTAAAACCCTAAACCCTAAACCCTAAACCCTAAACCCTAAACCCTAAACCCTAAAACCCTAAACCCTAAACCCTAAACCCTAAACCCTAAACCCTAAACCCTAAACCCTAAACCCTAAACCCTAAACCCTAAACCCTAAACCCTAAACCCTAAACCCTAAACCCTAAACCCTAAACCCTAAACCCTAAACCCTAAACCCTAAACCCTAAAACCCTAAACCCTAAACCCTAAACCCTAAACCCTAAACCCTAAACCCTAAACCCTAAACCCTAAACCCTAAACCCTAAACCCTAAACCCTAAACCCTAAACCCTAAACCCTAAACCCTAAACCCTAAACCCTAAACCCTAAACCCTAAACCCTAAAACCCTAAACCCTAAACCCTAAACCCTAAACCCTAAAACCCTAAACCCTAAACCCTAAACCCTAAACCCTAAACCCTAAACCCTAAACCCTAAACCCTAAAACCCTAAACCCTAAACCCTAAACCCTAAACCCTAAACCCTAAACCCTAAACCCTAAACCCTAAACCCTAAACCCTAAAACCCTAAACCCTAAACCCTAAACCCTAAAACCCTAAACCCTAAAACCCTAAACCCTAAAACCCTAAACCCTAAACCCTAAACCCTAAACCCTAAACCCTAAACCCTAAACCCTAAACCCTAAACCCTAAACCCTAAACCCTAAAACCCTAAACCCTAAACCCTAAACCCTAAACCCTAAACCCTAAACCCTAAAACCCTAAACCCTAAACCCTAAACCCTAAACCCTAAACCCTAAACCCTAAAACCCTAAACCCTAAACCCTAAACCCTAAACCCTAAACCCTAAACCCTAAACCCTAAAACCCTAAACCCTAAACCCTAAACCCTAAACCCTAAACCCTAAAACCCTAAACCCTAAACCCTAAACCCTAAACCCTAAACCCTAAACCCTAAACCCTAAACCCTAAAACCCTAAACCCTAAACCCTAAACCCTAAACCCTAAACCCTAAACCCTAAACCCTAAAACCCTAAAACCCTAAACCCTAAACCCTAAACCCTAAACCCTAAAACCCTAAACCCTAAAACCCTAAACCCTAAACCCTAAACCCTAAACCCTAAACCCTAAACCCTAAACCCTAAACCCTAAAACCCTAAACCCTAAACCCTAAACCCTAAAACCCTAAACCCTAAACCCTAAAACCCTAAACCCTAAACCCTAAACCCTAAACCCTAAACCCTAAACCCTAAACCCTAAACCCTAAACCCTAAACCCTAAACCCTAAAACCCTAAACCCTAAACCCTAAACCCTAAACCCTAAACCCTAAACCCTAAACCCTAAACCCTAAAACCCTAAACCCTAAACCCTAAACCCTAAACCCTAAACCCTAAACCCTAAACCCTAAACCCTAAACCCTAAAACCCTAAACCCTAAACCCTAAACCCTAAACCCTAAACCCTAAACCCTAAAACCCTAAACCCTAAACCCTAAACCCTAAACCCTAAACCCTAAACCCTAAACCCTAAACCCTAAACCCTAAACCCTAAAACCCTAAACCCTAAACCCTAAACCCTAAACCCTAAACCCTAAAACCCTAAACCCTAAACCCTAAACCCTAAACCCTAAACCCTAAACCCTAAACCCTAAACCCTAAACCCTAAACCCTAAACCCTAAACCCTAAACCCTAAAACCCTAAACCCTAAACCCTAAACCCTAAACCCTAAACCCTAAACCCTAAACCCTAAACCCTAAACCCTAAACCCTAAACCCTAAAACCCTAAACCCTAAACCCTAAAACCCTAAACCCTAAAACCCTAAACCCTAAACCCTAAACCCTAAACCCTAAACCCTAAAACCCTAAACCCTAAACCCTAAACCCTAAAACCCTAAACCCTAAAACCCTAAACCCTAAACCCTAAACCCTAAAACCCTAAACCCTAAAACCCTAAACCCTAAACCCTAAAACCCTAAACCCTAAACCCTAAACCCTAAACCCTAAACCCTAAACCCTAAACCCTAAACCCTAAAACCCTAAACCCTAAACCCTAAAACCCTAAACCCTAAACCCTAAACCCTAAACCCTAAACCCTAAACCCTAAACCCTAAACCCTAAACCCTAAAACCCTAAACCCTAAACCCTAAACCCTAAACCCTAAACCCTAAACCCTAAACCCTAAACCCTAAACCCTAAAACCCTAAACCCTAAACCCTAAAACCCTAAACCCTAAACCCTAAACCCTAAAACCCTAAACCCTAAACCCTAAACCCTAAAACCCTAAACCCTAAACCCTAAACCCTAAACCCTAAACCCTAAACCCTAAACCCTAAACCCTAAACCCTAAACCCTAAAACCCTAAACCCTAAACCCTAAACCCTAAACCCTAAACCCTAAACCCTAAACCCTAAACCCTAAACCCTAAACCCTAAAACCCTAAACCCTAAACCCTAAACCCTAAAACCCTAAACCCTAAACCCTAAACCCTAAACCCTAAACCCTAAACCCTAAACCCTAAACCCTAAACCCTAAACCCTAAACCCTAAACCCTAAACCCTAAACCCTAAACCCTAAACCCTAAACCCTAAACCCTAAACCCTAAACCCTAAACCCTAAACCCTAAACCCTAAACCCTAAAACCCTAAACCCTAAAACCCTAAACCCTAAACCCTAAACCCTAAACCCTAAACCCTAAACCCTAAACCCTAAACCCTAAACCCTAAACCCTAAACCCTAAACCCTAAACCCTAAAACCCTAAACCCTAAAACCCTAAACCCTAAACCCTAAACCCTAAACCCTAAACCCTAAACCCTAAACCCTAAACCCTAAACCCTAAACCCTAAACCCTAAACCCTAAACCCTAAACCCTAAAACCCTAAACCCTAAACCCTAAACCCTAAACCCTAAACCCTAAACCCTAAACCCTAAACCCTAAACCCTAAAACCCTAAACCCTAAACCCTAAACCCTAAAACCCTAAACCCTAAACCCTAAACCCTAAACCCTAAACCCTAAACCCTAAACCCTAAACCCTAAACCCTAAACCCTAAACCCTAAACCCTAAACCCTAAACCCTAAACCCTAAACCCTAAACCCTAAACCCTAAAACCCTAAACCCTAAACCCTAAACCCTAAACCCTAAACCCTAAACCCTAAACCCTAAACCCTAAACCCTAAAACCCTAAACCCTAAACCCTAAACCCTAAAACCCTAAACCCTAAACCCTAAACCCTAAACCCTAAAACCCTAAAACCCTAAACCCTAAACCCTAAACCCTAAACCCTAAACCCTAAACCCTAAACCCTAAACCCTAAACCCTAAACCCTAAACCCTAAACCCTAAACCCTAAAACCCTAAACCCTAAACCCTAAACCCTAAACCCTAAAACCCTAAACCCTAAAACCCTAAACCCTAAACCCTAAACCCTAAACCCTAAACCCTAAACCCTAAACCCTAAACCCTAAACCCTAAACCCTAAACCCTAAACCCTAAACCCTAAACCCTAAACCCTAAACCCTAAAACCCTAAACCCTAAACCCTAAACCCTAAACCCTAAACCCTAAACCCTAAACCCTAAACCCTAAACCCTAAACCCTAAACCCTAAACCCTAAACCCTAAACCCTAAACCCTAAACCCTAAACCCTAAACCCTAAACCCTAAACCCTAAACCCTAAACCCTAAACCCTAAACCCTAAACCCTAAACCCTAAACCCTAAACCCTAAACCCTAAACCCTAAACCCTAAACCCTAAACCCTAAACCCTAAACCCTAAACCCTAAACCCTAAACCCTAAACCCTAAACCCTAAACCCTAAACCCTAAACCCTAAACCCTAAACCCTAAACCCTAAACCCTAAACCCTAAACCCTAAACCCTAAACCCTAAACCCTAAACCCTAAACCCTAAACCCTAAACCCTAAACCCTAAACCCTAAACCCTAAACCCTAAACCCCTAAACCCTAAACCCTAAACCCTAAACCCTAAACCCTAAACCCTAAACCCTAAACCCTAAACCCTAAACCCTAAACCCTAAACCCTAAAACCCTAAACCCTAAAACCCTAAACCCTAAACCCTAAACCCTAAACCCTAAACCCTAAACCCTAAACCCTAAACCCTAAAACCCTAAACCCTAAACCCTAAACCCTAAACCCTAAACCCTAAACCCTAAACCCTAAACCCTAAACCCTAAACCCTAAACCCTAAACCCTAAACCCTAAACCCTAAACCCTAAAACCCTAAAACCCTAAACCCTAAACCCTAAACCCTAAACCCTAAACCCTAAACCCTAAACCCTAAACCCTAAACCCTAAACCCTAAACCCTAAACCCTAAACCCTAAAACCCTAAACCCTAAACCCTAAACCCTAAACCCTAAACCCTAAAACCCTAAACCCTAAACCCTAAACCCTAAACCCTAAACCCTAAACCCTAAACCCTAAACCCTAAACCCTAAACCCTAAACCCTAAACCCTAAAACCCTAAACCCTAAACCCTAAACCCTAAACCCTAAAACCCTAAACCCTAAACCCTAAACCCTAAACCCTAAACCCTAAACCCTAAACCCTAAACCCTAAACCCTAAACCCTAAACCCTAAAACCCTAAACCCTAAACCCTAAACCCTAAACCCTAAACCCTAAACCCTAAACCCTAAACCCTAAACCCTAAACCCTAAACCCTAAACCCTAAACCCTAAACCCTAAACCCTAAACCCTAAACCCTAAACCCTAAACCCTAAAACCCTAAACCCTAAACCCTAAACCCTAAACCCTAAACCCTAAACCCTAAACCCTAAACCCTAAACCCTAAACCCTAAACCCTAAACCCTAAACCCTAAACCCTAAACCCTAAACCCTAAACCCTAAACCCTAAACCCTAAACCCTAAACCCTAAACCCTAAACCCTAAACCCTAAACCCTAAACCCTAAACCCTAAACCCTAAACCCTAAACCCTAAACCCTAAACCCTAAACCCTAAACCCTAAACCCTAAACCCTAAACCCTAAACCCTAAACCCTAAACCCTAAACCCTAAACCCTAAACCCTAAACCCTAAACCCTAAACCCTAAACCCTAAACCCTAAACCCTAAACCCTAAACCCTAAACCCTAAACCCTAAACCCTAAACCCTAAACCCTAAACCCTAAACCCTAAACCCTAAACCCTAAAACCCTAAACCCTAAACCCTAAACCCTAAACCCTAAACCCTAAACCCTAAACCCTAAACCCTAAACCCTAAACCCTAAACCCTAAACCCTAAACCCTAAACCCTAAACCCTAAACCCTAAACCCTAAACCCTAAACCCTAAACCCTAAACCCTAAAACCCTAAACCCTAAACCCTAAACCCTAAACCCTAAACCCTAAACCCTAAACCCTAAACCCTAAACCCTAAACCCTAAACCCTAAACCCTAAACCCTAAACCCTAAACCCTAAACCCTAAACCCTAAAACCCTAAACCCTAAACCCTAAACCCTAAACCCTAAACCCTAAACCCTAAACCCTAAACCCTAAACCCTAAACCCTAAACCCTAAACCCTAAACCCTAAACCCTAAACCCTAAACCCTAAACCCTAAACCCTAAACCCTAAACCCTAAACCCTAAACCCTAAACCCTAAAACCCTAAACCCTAAACCCTAAAACCCTAAACCCTAAACCCTAAACCCTAAACCCTAAACCCTAAACCCTAAACCCTAAACCCTAAACCCTAAACCCTAAACCCTAAACCCTAAACCCTAAACCCTAAACCCTAAACCCTAAACCCTAAACCCTAAACCCTAAACCCTAAACCCTAAACCCTAAACCCTAAACCCTAAACCCTAAACCCTAAACCCTAAACCCTAAAACCCTAAACCCTAAACCCTAAACCCTAAACCCTAAACCCTAAACCCTAACTCCCTAAACCCTAAACCCTAAACCCTAAACCCTAAACCCTAAACCCTAAACCCTAAACCCTAAACCCTAAACCCTAAACCCTAAACCCTAAACCCTAAACCCTAAACCCTAAACCCTAAACCCTAAACCCTAAACCCTAAACCCTAAACCCTAAACCCTAAACCCTAAACCCTAAACCCTAAACCCTAAACCCTAAACCCTAAACCCTAAACCCTAAACCCTAAACCCTAAACCCTAAACCCTAAACCCTAAACCCTAAACCCTAAACCCTAAACCCTAAACCCTAAACCCTAAACCCTAAAACCCTAAAACCCTAAACCCTAAACCCTAAACCCTAAACCCTAAACCCTAAAACCCTAAACCCTAAACCCTAAACCCTAAACCCTAAACCCTAAAACCCTAAACCCTAAACCCTAAACCCTAAACCCTAAACCCTAAACCCTAAACCCTAAACCCTAAACCCTAAACCCTAAACCCTAAACCCTAAACCCTAAACCCCTAAACCCTAAACCCTAAACCCTAAACCCTAAACCCTAAACCCTAAACCCTAAACCCTAAACCCTAAACCCTAAACCCTAA